>CM024760.1:173258861-173295392 GCA_014218235.1 Colocasia esculenta
TCATGCGAAGGATATATGGTATTCCTATAAGCTATGTATATTGTGCATTGTGGTTGGGATGTATGTGAGTGTGTGGCGAATGTGGGATAATAAGATCTTGTAAACATGTGAGCTGACTTGTAGACCATTTTGCAAAACCCAGATTCATGATTTAGGATTAGTTGAATGCCTCGATTTTCGGTCTAATCAGAAGATGTGGGACAGCATGTGTGTTTGAAAAATAGGAAACGTATCCATGTTTGTGTGCAATTTGTAATAGTTTTCGGTTCGATAAAATAGAAGTATGTAGTATGATCGTAGTGTTAAATCCATAGATGTATGAATTAGGGAAATTTTGTACTCTAATTTCATGCATGTGTTTGGTAAGCTTATGGTTAAACAACAAGTGGTAAATTGCATGATGTGTAATTCCATGTTAACTAATTGTGCATATGTGCTAATTAGGTGTTGATTATCTGTAAATCCTATTTAGCTTAAAAAAATCTGAAAAAATTGAGGGTATGATTTTGAACCCGAAAACAGAATGTGGTTAAAATTCAGGTTAATTGGAACAGTAAATAAAAGTATGTATTTTTATGTGAATTATGAATAATTCGTACATATGATCGTAATGTGATTTTATTTTGTTTAAAACCAGCATGATTAGTGTGTTACTGTGTGTTAAACCTTGAAACTCTGTAGTACCATGTTAGTAAAAACAGAGGTGTTCATGTGAGTGAGAAAGTGAATGTGATGGAAAGTGTAAAGTGTCAAAAAACCAGGTGTAAAACGGTAAATGGTAAAAGTGTAAACTGTGCCAATGTGATACTGCTTCCGAAAGGCAGTGGAGTGTATCAGGGAAAAGTCCCCCTGAGAAAGTTCATTGTGTTAAGTGACCCTAAGGCATTAGGGGGAAATCCTGGAGGTGGACATGTACCACTGGTTAGGGTGGAGACTTGTTCTCCGCGGTCTGCGCAGTCCAAGAGTCGCCATTGTATTGCCTAGATGGCTATATGTGAGTGATGTGTTGTGTCCTTCTTTGGTGGTTGGACTATGTGTCACGGCACCTAAAACTAGTGTAAAGTGTATGTGACCATGTGTAGATGTGTAAGTGACATGTAATGTGTATTGTTAAAGTGGACCATGTGAAAGAGGAAACTAGTGTAAAGAAAAATGTGAAATCCTAGATATGTAAATGTGTTATAAAAACCCATGTGAGACTAAATCTGAAACCATGTGAATTCAGAAAATGTATGTTATCATACTCATGTGTATGTGTGCAAAAGTGTTTAGAATCCATGATAGGAACAACAAATGAGTATGTGAGTACAATGGCATGATGGATTGTTCATGTGTTATGTTTAAGCAACGTTGTAACTTTCATGTGTAGGGTTATAGTCATTGAACCATGTAAAAATCAGCAACCTAAAGCATGATAAAAAGTTATGTATGTACTTAAGAACATGTGGAATCCCTGCTAATTATGTTCCCCGTTCATGTATGTAAATTGTCCATGTCAATAGCTCTCACGTTTTGATTAAAGTCTTATGAGTGAATGAATAGAGACCATGTGATAGGTGAATGCTATTTTTGAAATCTGAAAGCATGAGTATGTATAAAATTGTAGAACCTTCATGATAGGTTGAAAACCTGAATGGACTAGCATGCTATGTATTGTTAATTGAATGTGCATGTAGAAACCACTAGGACTTGTACGTGTATATCATGCATAGTGTTACTTGCTGAGTCCCTGGACTCACTCCTTGCTTCGGCGTCCAGGTATAGTTGGTGACACAGTACTCTCGGAGGAGGAGGCAGCAGAGACGGACTCCGAGGTGGAGACTAGCCAGTTTGAGTTCTTTGTGGTTGTTGTACTTCGTAGTATGTACTGGGACATTGTATTAGAATTATCATGAAAGAATGTATCGTGTGGACATTTGTATTTAAGTAGCAGCAATTTAATTTATGTGGACTTAGTTCCTTTTTGCAAATTGTAACTGCATGTATGTTTAATGTGGATGATGAATGAATGGAGATAGTTCTCTTTTACTTCCGCTACTCTGTTATTATATTCGCGTGTATCTCAGCTGTTTGTATCGTTGGGTAAATGTCCCACTGTGACTGGCAGCACTCGCTATACCGACGTGGGTTGGTATAACCGACCGGTGTAACGAGGGCCGTCACAGAAAAGATACATGAAGGGCAAGCACATAGATTAAGAAAATGGTCGCTATGCTACCCTGACCCATGCCACAACAAGGATCGAAAGATGACTACGCCATTTTCACTTGCAAATACATAGAGTGTCTGGCACGTAGGGACACTCAAGGTTTCCCCCTTCAGTCAGGATGGCATGCCAACCGCGCGAGCAAGGTTCGCGCTTCACTTCATCAAAGCGTATTTCAATGCACAATAATGTTCAGAGCGTATGTAACTGAAGGAGAAGAACCATACTTGCCACACGTACAATTTTCTACAGCCAGTGTAATGATATTGTACATTTACTTGAGGAAACACTTATTTATTTATTACAGTGAGGACACTGTCTACTAACATTTTCTGTTACCGTACACGTAATAACCTGTTACAGTATTTACTTATTTTCATTATAGTATACATAAGCATGCTATAGTTCAAGCACTACACTCTTACAGTTCGAGCACTACACTCTAACCTACACTATTACAGTATGCGTAATAACCTGTTATAGTATTACTTATTTTGATTATAGTATAGATAATAGCATGTTACAGTATGTATTTGCTACATGTTGAGTTTTCATGATAGAGAGCACATGCAATGGATTTTATATCGGCCACAAAAGACTGCATTAAATGAAAATATATTGCATAAACAGCCGATGTCAGGGCGGATGTTGGTGAGACCCTTGTGGCTGTACAACCGAGAAGCTTTCGCTAAAGCCATCCTCCAGTCCATGTAAAAACCGTTCCAGAAGTCGGGGCTGAAGGGCGGTGGCGAAGGTGGAGCCTGTGGCGCCGGGGGCGACGGTGGCACCGGGACGCAAATGCCTTTCCATCCCTGTGGGGAGCACTGTCAGATGAAGACATTTGCAAATAAAGAGAAAGAAGATGAGCAAGAAAGATAAGCGAAGAAGACTCAGAGAAGCTTGTGAAGGATAAGTATGAGGTCCTGTATTCTTTTATAGTTGTGAAGAACGGTTCACGGGCCTTCAAAAGACGTGTAAGTGATGTCAATGGTTGTTGTAAGTGTGCTCGACGCGTTATGTAAGGGCAACTTCCCATCGATTAGAGTTCACGGCCCTTCAAACGGATAGAAGCGTGTGTCGATCGGAAAAAAGACATTCGAAAGGACGGAAGAGTGAGACGGGAATGGGAAAAAGAGACGGATGCAAAAGAGACGAACCTCGTGAATCGACGGTCGTAAATGGTGACGTGTCAAAGTAGAGACTGGAAATTAAACGGACGAAAGTAAGAAGGACTTTACGTCTTCCAGTATTCTAACACGGACGAGAAAAAAAATTCCACCCTCTGATAGGTACCCCCTAATTAATTTTCCTTTTTTCTTTTTGTCTCAAGCTATTGTTTTATCTAGGGATAGGGTTATTCATAGATAACCTATCTCTATAGTTATCTTTTCTTTATGTTTGATGGGATAAATTATAGGGATAATAACTTTCTCAAGGGTGAGAAAATGAGATAGATCATTATCCTATTTTACATGGGTTTATTGTTAATAACGGTTTATTTGAGTTACCAAGTCATTATTTTATTAAACACTTTTGATTAAAGAAGATGTATCTCCTACTATTCGATTATCAAACTGGACCACCTGGACAGCAAACCGAGGAAAGTGGAAGAACCTAATGAAAGGCCCACGACTTGACGGGAGCAAGTTGAGATAAAACAAAGGATAGGATAACTCGCACATGTACCTTGTTATAATATATATTTTTTGACACATTACACTTGTTAATATTAAAAGCAATTAAAGATGATAACAAATGAATTTGCTATAGATATTTTACCTGGATAGATCTTTCTTAGCTTCGCAATCTGCCTAGATTTGTAAATTAATTAAGAGTACTTCACTGTAATAGAAAAGTTTTTGACGTAACAAAACATAATGTATATTGTAACAAGGGATAATATTTACTATAATAAATTATAATTCTGTCATAGATTAAAAACTAAGTCAAACATTTGATTAACACTCCTAATTAATTTACATATTTTTAAATGATTCCATCATTATTTCTGAGTAATTTCTTAAATAATTTTAAATAATTCTATCATTATATATTTCTAACCAGATCCAGTTCTGAGCTTATCGTCAGTGCCTTGGTGGACGGTGGGCAGTCTAATGCATTGTTGCAATAGCTGTACAACGACAATAGTACGATTTTGACCAGTAGTGGTCCTGCCCTTTGCACTCTCCAAGACATGAATCACGTGTCATCATCATTCCCATATCGGTAGGTGTGACGATAATATTTGTTTGGACAAATTAATTATGAGAAAGATTTATTGCAAGTGTAGAAGTCTAGTTTACATGGACAAATAATTCATGTGTCAACCCATGTGTCACACATGAGCTGTTTGCCCATATAAACTAAATCTTTCTCATTAATTATATCTCTTAGAGGGGAGTTTATTTCTTGGTCCATATAAAAAAAAGTGCCCTAAATAGTCCTTCGTTTTGGTGTATTTAACAATCCATCCTTAAAAAGTCTTCTACTTTTTTCCCATTTTACCCCTCTGTCAATGTGTATTTTGATTTCTTGCCGTAAAATATATATGACCGTTGTATTTTATTTTAACTGATTTTCTCATAAATTTTAACCAATTTTCTCGTATACTTTAACAAGTTTCCTCGTTTTTTTTAACTAGATTCCACATCTACATTAACTTATCATTTATGTTCTTATTCTCTATTGTTACACTTTAACCAAATTATTCTTCTACTTTAACTAACGAATAGTCTTATTTTAACGTATTCATATGTGTGCTTTAACAAAGAGGTTGACCTTCTCTGTAACTTCAACCTTTATGTATCTTATAGTAGACGTGGATACCAGTTAAGTAGAAGAGGAAACTGGTTAAAGTCAAATTAGAAACCAGTTAAAGTAGAAGAGCAAATATATTAAAGAAGAGAAACCTATTAAAAAGAAGAAGAAATCAGTTGAAGTGTCTAGTCTCTTAAAGTAGTAGTTGTAGTGTGCTAAAGCAGTCATTATAGTATGTTAAAGTCATAGTTGTTATCTGTTAAAGTAGTAGACGTAGTGTGTTAAAGTGGGAGAAAATCAAGTAAAATAGAAGAACAAACATGTTGAAGAAGAAGATGAATCGGTTAAAAGTGTGTAGGATTTAAAGTAACTGTTAATATGATTTAAAGTGTACTTCAAATGTGTTAAAATAAGAGTTAAAAAGTTTTTAAAATAACAATTGTTCACTGTCAGAAGACAAGAAAACGTTATATCCTGGCTGTCAGCATAGATCTCAATAAAGTAGGGACTAGAACTAACATCCTTAAAAGTACGTAGACTTTTTTATGTAGATATTTCTGACAAAGACGTGCAGTTATGGTCTCCTCTTCAATAAGGACTTATAATTAATTTATCTATTTTTTTTTGTAAATATCTACTGAAGGATTTTTAAGTTTTATGTCTTTTGCTTATGACTTCGTACGTGTGCCGAACCTGGGCCTCTAAGTCTTATTGCTTGTTTGACATGAATTTAATCAACAACTTCACTTTTCAATCTATATTTATATCATTTTATTGAATCATAAAATTACTTAATTTTTTTATTTTTACAAAAAGATAATTTATCATCACGTGAAAAATGTTGAGTAAGGCCCTAGATTTCTGTGCATTTATACTTGTTGTATGAGTGTTTATGTTTCTAGCTCGAAACTCATCTTGGCGCAACAGACGGTGCCGCTAATTATTTTTGATGGCAACTAGTGTGTCACTAATTAGTGGTTAACGACATACTATGATGTCATTTACCTGTTTCCAGATTTTAGGCATTGGGAGGTTAATGACATAGTCGATTACCATGTCGTCTACCCCTCCGCGTGGTTTCAGTTTCCTTTCCCAAACCAACTTCAATTTCTTCGTGGATAGATTTGGAAAGTCCGATCATTGGTTAGTTTCCTTTCCTACCATGAACACGACCTAAAATCCTATAAATATTGGTCATTTCTGTAAAGGGAAAACATTTGCTTAGCTAGGGTTTTATTAGGAGTTCGGAGAGAAAAAAAGGGAGAGGCTTTGGGGTGAGAAATCTGACGAAATAGAAGCTACACCAGCGCCTTTGGCAAGAGGAAGGATCAACAAGACATGGGAAGGCTCCTAGTTCGTGGGGAGATCATCTACAAAGGCGTAGAGGTCGAATCAGCCAGAGAAGAACACCTCTTGGCTTGGTCAAGAATGGCTTCATCAGCTAAATTCTATCTTCATGGAGTTTCTCAGAGGCAAGTAACTTAAGGGTTTCATCCCTATGCCTATCACTTAGGGTTTTATGATTTTTACCAAATTTTGAATCGTGTCCTGAACCCCAGAATTCCTTTTTTTCTTTGGTTTCGATCTGCACTGTCTGCAGACAAGAGGATGATGGCAACATATATTGCCGCCGATTTCCTAGTTTGATGGCAAGTGACATTACCACCAACCACCCTATAGACACGCTATTTTGACAATGTATCGAGTACATTTCATGTTATACTGCAATGCCTCAAAGTGGCTCTCTTCAATTAACCTCTTGAGCGATTTTCCTATTTTTTCAGATTTTTCTAAGATTTTTAGAATTTTTTCTAGAGCTTTGAAGGGGTCTGTTATGCATAAATGATTCGCGACGGATACAGTGGTCGTGGTTTAGGATGTTTGATCCACGACGGGTTAAACTGACGCGTATCGCACTTCCTTTTCTGGCGCTTACTACGTTTTGAATCGCGTCCATCAGGGTCGTCGCGTATAATGGTATCCATTTTTGAATTATGACAAATTCCAAAATTATTTTTGGAAAGATTTTCTTGCTAATAGAATCACGTCCACATTGTCTGTCGTGTCTCTGACTTTCCATCATATGAAGATCGACTCCCTTCAAAAGATCGATTCTATTCAAATATGCGACTACTTATGTTGTCATGATTTAATATTTCCATTTATTAAATTTGGAAAGAATCAATCGGAATTGGAAGTGTTTGAAACGCAGCGGTATATGACGTCGCGATTCTAAAACCTACTATAATCGATGTTTGGAAAGGCTCAATCGGAGTAAGTCGTTCTTTTGAAAGCTTTGGTCGGTCGCGATTCACGTCAATAGGCAACCATTATGTCCGTCGCAATTTATGAATTTTTCCTCTATAAAAAACCCCTGAGGCTATAGTTTTTAAAACAACCCAAGCACTACGACGAAGCCCTGCCGCACTGAAGAGTCAAAGTCCGAGCTTTAAAGAGAAGACACATCCCTCTTAAGCACTACTTCAAGCCTTCACCAAGTGGAGTTCGGCTTTCCTTCATTCCATTGGCGTGAGGCGGGAGCTTCTTCCACTTCGTCCATCATCAGCAGCGGGCTCTCATCCCATCAGATTCTTCATTCTTTCGCTTTAGTTCTTTTAATTTCATTTAAAGCATTCATCACTTGATACTCACACACACACTTCATTTACTCCACACCCAATTTTTAGGGTTTAACACCACCCTACGAGCTGTGTTCAAGCCCATGTCATTGCCTTTTTCATACTTCATTTTGATTTTGATTCTGCATGACATAGTCTAATCATTTTGTCACTTGTTTGCTTGTTTTTCTCCATTTTGCAAGGTAACCGCTAGCTAAAGTCTTCTCTGTCGGCCGACCGGTTGGAGAAGTAGAAGTTAACCCACCATCATTCAATTTCCCGCGATCTTTGAGTGAAGGTAAGTACCATCTACACCTCTTACCCATTTCCTTGGTACCCTCGCGTACTTGGAGATCACCTTTCCTCCTCGTGCACACACGCACTTCCTTTCTTTCTTCTTTCTTTCACACTCTTACATTTCTTTTTTATAGAAGATCTTTCTTTTTTTTTAATTAGTTCTTTGTGGGGTGTTTGAGATGAAAAATACATTCACAAATTGGCGATCTCGGTGAGACATCTTTCATTTTAGTTGTGGTTACCTTTTCCTTCGGCACCCACATGTGGCCCTTCTTTCGACACCCACATGTGTCCCTCCCTTCGTACTCCACGCGGTACAACTCCCCTTCCCTCGTACCCCACGCGGTATTCCTTTGAGATTCCCCCCATCGTTACCAATTTGTGTTAGTGTTATTTTTCTCTCTCTCCATAAAGTTTAATTTAAAAAAAATATATCATCATCTTGCTCCCCTCCTTGTTTACTTACCTTTGTCTGAAGAAAGCATCTTGATTTGACTCATACTTTATTCCATTTGATTGGTTGAAAAGCATGCTCTGTTGATGTTGATTTACTACTTTCATATAAGTCTCGGGTGCCTTTTGATTCACAACGTGTTCAAACGTCGCGTTTTTTGTTGTTGTGCGATGGTTTACCTCGTCGATGTGTGACAGACACCGAAGAGAGTTGTCGTGGCTCTTACAGCTTCTGCGAGCTGTCAGATCCGCGACCAACTGAACGGTCACGATTTGCATTGAAGAGCAATGACTGAACTCGTCACGATTCAGTCTATTCACATAGAGCAGGGGTTTTCTATCATATCTTGCATTATTTGCATTTGAAGGGCATACTTCGACTGAGGGACCTCCTTCCCTCCTTACACTAGGATCCAAACACCTCTCTCGGTGAGAGCTATCTCTCCATTGGGCATTCCGTCTCATTGGACTAAAGAATCCTCACCGGGACCTCTGTAAGTCTCCATACCCCGTGGATTCCCTCATAGTGGACTGAGCAGGTTGTACCACACTGGAGATCCATATTAGTATATCCCATCATTGAGAGGAAGTGAACATAGTGAAACCCAAACCTCTCATCATACCTACCTAAGTTCATACCCATTTGGAGTGACATTTTTCAATAAAATCCACATTGAACTATACTGAAACAATTAATTGGATGTAAACATCCCCAAGTGTGTGATTAAAAGCCATTAACTTCTTCTCTCAAACTTGTTTGAGTAGTTGTTTGTCAACCAACTTGTATGTTTAAATTTCATATTGCTTCGTTCAGGCAAATTCCTCGGAATGGCTGAGTACGAGAATATGGGTTATCAAGAGGATGTATATGATGAGGTCTATGACTCAATGGAACCACTTGCACAACTCCCCAATGAACCCCATGCTGATCCATCCACTTTGCATGTCCATGCGGTGGATTCACGGTCAACTCACCTTTCCCGGAGGCTTGTTGCTGGAAATGCCTCCGCCTCTTTTGATCTGTCCCAACTTGTGGACCTCCTCCAGAACCTCCAACCCTCTCAACTTCAGGAGGTTCTGGCTTCTTTGAAGGGGAAATACATCCCCGAACCCATCCAATCTCTCCACCCTAACATGGGTGTCTTCTATGAACCCACTCGCGACCTGACGGTCTGAGCCTCTCCTGCCCCCTCGCGGGCTAATTCTATTACTCACTCTTGCCCCCACAGCCCCATTGGGAGGCCCTCTCTTGTCAGGCCAAGCCCCACTGCGGCAAGGCCCACTTACCCCCCTCGATCTCCGGCCCACACTTCCACGCCTGCTGGCGCACCTCACCGCTACAATTCCGTCCAAGTGAGTGCGCCCCAGCCTCATCCTTCCGGGGTGCCTTACAAACCATCCTCCGATCAACTCACCCAAGCCCTTTTAGAGAAGGTGAGTCGACTGGAGAAAGACTAGAAAAGGGTGTCTGTACCCAAGGATTCCTTTGATCTGGCTATTCCTTCTATGCCAATTTTTCATCTCCCCCCTTCCGAACTGCCGGTCTACCGCCGTTACAACGGCACTGGCAACCCTTTCGTACACATCAAAAAATTCATGTACGAATAATCTTTTTGGCAAAATGATAATCACGCCCTTGCATTCTTGTTCCGACGATCCCTTGATGGTTCCGCCCTCAAGTGGTTCTACTCTTTAGAGCCAACTGATGCCGAAGATTTTGAAGCTATGCAGAGGAAATGCTTACTGAATGCGGCATTGTTGACTGTGCATTTTCCGTTGTCTCGAGTTCGTTGCACAACGTCAAAATGTCCACCTTCTCTAAACTGTCTCACGAATTTAAAATAACAAAGATGAACTAGCAAAGTGGTGAGAATAGGTCATATCCACGAGAGGCTGAATAGAATTGACTTAAACTACTTTGACTTGAAATCAGAAAGATCTAACAGTAAGTTACGATTTAAATCCACTCAGCTCACGAAAAACTACAGTGTGATTTAGAATCTACAATATCTAAATTCTCAAAACAGTAAAATTAAACTGAGAACTCTTACTAAAGACCAAGCCAAACAAACATCCACTTACAACCCTCTCCAGAACAATGTCAGTAGAAAAACAAGAATTCCCGTCTCCCAAATGTTGAAATCTTCAGCACAAAAGAAAAGAAATGAACACATAAGAAATGGCTGCAACAATACGTAAGTTTCCAATGTTGAACAATCTAAAAAGACTGAATTACACAGATCTTAACAACGAACAGAGAATGGAAACAAAATTCAAATTTCTAAATGTTGAACTCTTAAAAAATCTTTACAGAAGATACTGAAGAACACCCGACCTTCCCAACCACAGCTAATAGCAAAGAAGAAGAAATCAAACACAAAAATTATAGAACTTCGGATCTGATCTCCCTCCCCTGCTCTGATTCCAGAAAAAGAAATAAAATCCAAAAATCTCCCAAAAATCCCAACTCCCCAAGATGCTAAACCTCAGCCCAAAACCTCACAGAAATCACAACAGGGACCCCTGCAACCGAACCCCCTGATCTGAACAACTTAAAATGCTGAACAAAGAGAAAGAAAAATAAGCTGCCTACCTCTCACAGCAGCACAATCCCATCTCACATGCTTACAAAAAGAACAGAAGAAGCATAGAAGAAAATATAGTAGTCCTCCGAGTAGCAAGAGAAAGAAATAATGCAGAAGAATTGGACAACAAAATTAAGAAGAAATGGACAAAGTACTTGCCCCTGTACCACCCTCACAATTGCACAGAAGAAATCGAATTCAGAAAATTGAACAAAAGAAATCGAACTAAGAAATCTTGCACATAAGAAAGAAAGAGTAGTTGATCTCAGCACTCTTCGAATCCATTACAATTTCGAAAATATCACTAATCCCCTCCTGACGAACAGATGAAATAGAAAACTAGAAGAAGTAAACCAAATAAAATCTGAACCAGTCAATCCTCCCAGAACTAAACAACGAACAAAAGAACAAAATCCCCAAAATCTCCAACTCGCCAACCCTCTGCTCTCACAGGAAAGAAAGAATACAGAAGAAGAACAAGAAGAGAACCCAGCCAACAATCGAACCTCCCCATGCTCTGCAAAAAAAAATACAGAAGAAATAAAAAAAAAACTAGAAATCCTTCCCCCAAAATCGAACCCCCCATCTGAGGACCTTTGGGGTCCCTTTATAGGCCCCCTGGAGTCCATCGCCACTGCTCACAAGCCCCTGCCAACTCTGCTCCAGATCTGGCCGCTTCCCGCCTCTTCAAATCATCTACCTCTGCACATCACAGTAGCTGCGCATAGGCTCCATACGCGGCACAGCACCATCGCCTGCTCTGCACGCAGTAGCCTGGCCCCTAAATCGAATCAGTTTCCTCCAACCCCATCACACGTCGCGCACCCACTAGCATGCATCGCACCACACACATGACCCAATCCCGCCATGCACGGCATCGCCGCTGCTTCTGCTGCATGCTTCCATCGCGCTGCCCCAACAGCTTCATCGTTGCCACCTCAGCACAATCGGCCGCCGCGCTCCACACCGCCATCCCAGCTGGCCGCCCAAGCCAACTCACACCCTCAGCTTCGCACGCACCATCGCCAAGATCCGGGCGCCTCAGCTGCACATGCATGCGCAGCCCGCACGCCCTGCATCAAACCGCCATGCCCCTCCCATGGCCACAGCTGCGCACACACCAGCCAGGTCCGAATGCCACTTTCACACTCTCCTCTGCCAGCTCTGCTCACATGGGCGCTGACCGGCCCTTCAACCGCCCCAGCTCCAGTCGGATGCCGCCTTCGCACCAGAGCTCCACCATCCAGCTGCTTCCAGCAGCTTCCACACAGCGCCAGAGCCTGAAGGGAAGACAGGTAAAGAAGGGTTTAATGGGGGTACGTGGCTAGATGGTGGTGAGATGAGAGAAAAGGGACAATGGATTTTAAGGGGGGGAGGGGTATGTGGCATAATGTGGTTAAAAATTATTTATTTACACACTATTTACAAACTACAATGTCTCTAAAATTATTTATGTATAGATTTACAAAAATTTCATTTCCAAAATATACCTGTGAAAAGAAAAAGAAACTAATAATCAATCTAAAAAATGACTTATTTGAATGAAATCTAACATGTGTATTAAATATCAACTAATATAGAATCTAATTAATATTACAAGAATTATTTATGAAAGTATAAAACCAAGATTTATTTATGTACGATGTATTTGTAAAAAGAGAAAACACTTTATTAGTCAAACTATTTAAAGGCATTGATTTTAAATCTAACTATTTGTTCTACACAAAAATTAACTAAAATACTCAAAATTTTATACCTGAATAGAATGACAATTAAACTCAATGTGAACATTATTTATAGACAAATGATGTCTAAAATCAACTATATGTATGAATTTTAACACGAAAAATTTTACAATTATCACTCCCCCTTACTTGAACATTGCTAGTCCCTTAGTAATGAAAATTATTCCTAATGTAGGACTAGAAGATGCAATGTCTCATGCTAAACAACTATCATGTAAAGATTAATGTAAAGATGTTGTCTTTCCTAATTGTAGGGTTTATGGCAAGAAATTAGTACACAAATGATAGCTCACTTAAGAGTTCACATCTGCCCTTCTGGAGCACCTCTGCCTTAGCTAGTATTTGAGATTAGATTAGTTCGAGGGAGAAGAAAAGAATTGTAGAATAAGATCCTTGCTCGGTCAGATTGAGTTGTTTCTCTCAGTTCCATTTTGCCCAACTTTTTTTAGGATTATTTCTCTGAGTTGAGGACTTTTGTCCCTTTATTTGCACTTTGCGCACTCAGAATCTTTTTTTCTTTTTCATCCATAATGCTGCACAACCCATCACTTTTCAAGAGTAGCAAGTCCAACTTTACTCAGATCCGGGGCATTTTTCATAGATATATATATATTTTCTTTTCTTTTCTTTTCCTCTTAAAGGAAGGATGGACAGTCAGGTTCCTTGATCACATGCCTTCACTTTCTTCACAACTCACTTAAGGGGAAGGGGGAAAACCAATCACCTCTCTACTACTAGCCTTGACAAATTTACTACATTCGGGTTCAGCTAGTCTAAGTGGATGTGTAGTATGTGTATGAAAACCTCTTGCCATAAATCCTTACATAAGGTAGACAAGAAGTACATGTAATCAATTACTAGAGGCTACCTAACTTGGATGTTTGCAAAGAATGTGACAACTACAAAATTTTAATAGTAAAGATCAGACACATTGTCTGTGTTTGCAATGCCAAGTATTTTTATTTAAGATGAAACATTGTGAAATTTCTTTTTATTTGCACATGTTTAATATAAAGAAAGAAAACGAAACATTGGTTAGGATGGGGACTACAAATGCATGCTTATTCTACCTCTCCCCCCTACTTATTTACAGGAAAAGAAAGTAAGACATATAATTACCTGATAAAGGAAATATGTACACTGGGTTGCCTCCCAAGAGTGCTAAGTTTATCATCTTCAGCGGACGCAATTAGGCTCAATTTTGGCTCAGCTAGCTTGGTAGAATCAAATTTTAAGGAATATGGGCTTTCAAAGAAATGCTTTAACCTCTGCCCATTAACAATGAATGATTGCCCAGTTTTAGGGTCAAGAATAATGACAGCACCATTGTCGTAAGCTTTGACAATAGTGTAAGGGCCATCCCATCGGGATTTCAATTCCTGGAAACAGACGAAGCCTTGAATTAAATAACCAGACCTTATCATGCACTTGAAAAAATTTCTATGATTGTGTTTATCATGGAATGTTTTAGCTCTGGCTTTATAGATTTTTGGCTTTGGCTTTGGCTTTACAAGATTGCTAGCAATTATGATGGGCCAAGTCACATTTTCTCTTAAAAAGATGTTCTTTGAACTACCAGGGAGTGGTTTTAGCTCAACCTTATGAGGACACTCTAATGGAATGATGGATCATTATTCTGAAACAAAGAACTGAATTGTCCTTCCTCTCCCTCAAACCCTAGAGCATAGGGTGGTCTACTGCTTTTTCCTCACAAGATTCCTCCAAGAGTCTACACTAGACAACTCTCTCCTTGATCATGATGCCTAGATGCCTTAAAAATATCGATACTAACCGCTCATCCCCAAATGATATATCCATCATCCAGCAGCACAATCAATGTTAGCTCTAGCTGTGGCTAATAAGGGTCTACCAAGGATGATGGTGGACTTAGTAAATCTTGAGGAGTGTTCTCTCTAGAATGATGAAATCGGCAGGGAAGTAACAATCTTTGATTTTTACAATAACGTCCTCAACTAAGCCTTTGGGAGTGGTGATAGAACGATCGGCTAGTTGAAGACAACAGAAGTAGGTTTCAATTCTCCTAATTTGAATTTCTCAAAAATAACAAAAGGTAGGAGATTGACACTAGCTCCCAAATCCAAAAGGCTGCATTCAAAAGTGACTCCACCGATGGTGCTTGGAATTAGTGGAGTGCCTGGATCTTTAAGCTTTTTAGGGAGTTGGTTCAAGATAACAGCACTCACAGTTTCTGGGAGAATGACATGAATGCTTAAAGAGTTCCAAGAGTTCTTCATTACCATTGGTTTGTTTTTGAATTTTGGCTTTAAAGCTTCAGAAAAAGGGACTCTTGGAATGTAACAGCTTGGGTCTTCATTCATCTTGATTTTTTCTAGAGGTTCTTCAATTATTTTCTCTTTTCCCTTGGATTTTTCTTTTTCAGCATTTTCTTCAATTTCAATTTCATTTTCTTTCTCTTCATGCAATGTTGACATGTGCGGGTGAGGATTCATTCTGATTTTTCTACTTCTTAATGTTGACACAGTTTTCACATTTTTCACTTGGGGGCCCTTAGCTTGGGTAGGAGGATGGTCCTATTGTATCGGTTGATTCTGGTTTTGTGGTGTTGGAATGTTCTGGACAAAAGCTTGTTGTTGGTTTTGTGGTGGAGGTGCAATTTTTCGAGCAGTGGTGGTCTGGTGTACCCCTGGGTCTGATGGTATTGCTGGTTCTGGTAAAATCCGAGAGGGTTATTCCTTGGATTTGCTACAGCTTGACTTGGAAATTGCCCGGACTCCCTCCTATGACATACATCAGCAATCTGGGACCCTATCCTTGTCAAAATTTGTTGAAAATTTTGATTTTGAGTTTGATATTGATTTTGTTGTTCTTGCACAGTTTGACATAGAGTCGCCATCATGTCTTGGAGTTGATTCATTTTATCTTCCAAATAGGCTGAGGAGGTGGTGGTGGATTATATGAAGGTTGCTGGAAATTTGTGTAGAAAATGATTTGAATTTTGATTTTCTTGGACTTGTGGAGGTTTGAAATAAGAAGATGGCCAAATCCCAGATTCTGATTGGGATAGGATTGACCGTACATGGATTGCTTAAAGGCAGGTTGAGAAACTTGTTCAGATTGATTTTTCCAAGAAAATTTTGGGTGATTTCTCCAACCAGGATTGTATGTGTTAGAATATGGATCATAGGAGGGTTTTGAGAGAAACCTTGAGCAGCTTAAACTTGTTCTTGAATAAAAGGGGGTAATTGGGCAGTAGTGGGACAACATTGGTAGAGTGAGCTGGGCTAGCACACATAGCACAAGTTTCAGGTTGTTAAGAAAATTTGGGTATGGCTTGCCCAGTGAAAGATAGTAGTTGATCAAATTTTTGTTCCAACTTCTGCTCCAATCTCTGATCAAGTCTAGCAATCAGATCTTCTACCCTAGAATCTGATTCTCCTCTCCCTCTTACTTCATACATCCCCGCCTTCTTTACAGGTCCTAATGCTCTCTCATAAGAGTAGAGTGAGGCATGATTGATAGAATTTTCACTCAATGTTTCAAAAAGATTATATGCCTCATCCTCGCTCTTAGTCATAAATGCTTCTCCACACGAGGCATCAACCATCTGCCTATTCGATTTTGTTAATCCTTCATAAAAAGCTTGAACAATTTTCCACCTCGACAGACCATGATGGGGGCATTTTCTAAGCAACTCCTTTAATCTCTCCCATGATTCATGCATTAATTCTTCCGGGTGTTGGGAGAATCCAATTATAGCTCTTCTCATGGTGTTGGTGCGGCCAATGGGGAAAATTTCTTTAAAAATTCTTGTTGCATTTTTGGCCATGTTGTAATGGTTCTCCCTATGGTTCCTAACCAATGTTTGGCCTTATCCTTTAAAGAGAATGGAAATAAGGTCAATCTTAAGGCATTTTCTGTGAAATTTTGGATCCTGACAGTGGAACAAATCTCTAGGAACTCATTTATATGCTTGTAAGGATCTTCATTGGGATTGCCATAAAAAGATGGCAGCATTTGAATGGTTCCAGACTTGATTCAAAGTGGTTTGCAGGAATTTCTGGCCTGATGCAAGTAGCAGGTTGATAGTCAGAAGGAATAAAATACTCCTTCATCTGTCTGGGTGCGACCTCCTCTACATTTCTAGCAACTTGGTTTCGGTCTTGGTTGGCCATCCTATGAAAGAATCTTTCAATCTCGTTATAGGTTGAGCCAAATCTATGTTCTGGGATCGTTTACCAAGCATGCACAGTTGGAAAAGCCTTTTATTTATGATTTTTGAATTTTTGAATTTTTATTGATTTTTTTTAAATTTTATAAACAAACACAAACAAGCAAACACTTTTAAAACAAATTAACCTAAGCACTAAGTGTTCCTTGGACCTATTTTTTTTTTCTCAAAATCAGATTTATGCTTGCTTAAGTCCAATCCTAACTCTTCTTGTACTGGCCAGGTAAGAGGTGGAGTAGAGGGAGGCCCCCCTTGCTTTCGCAAGGACCCAATTAGATAACCTCTAGCTCAGTTAAGCATAAATTTTTTAACCTCTAATCCTAGACACCAGACTTAAAGAGTAGTCTTAGAATTAAGAAATGATAAATCTAATATGAATCCTAGGGCCACGTCTACTGGTTTTATTGAAAGTTTATGAAAATGTAAGAATGTGAAAATTTTTGTGATTTTTGAGCAAAGGAAATGGTGATGAAATCCCTCACCTTATCTTTATGATTTCTAAAGGGTGATGCCCTTAAGCAGTCCCTTTACAAATGTGAAATGCACAAATCAAGTCCAAACACGGGTTTTCTAATGCTAAGTCTAATGCATGAAACAAGAGAGAAATCTTACCTTTCCCCCGCACTCTTCAATGCAAGAAAAGAAGTAAATTCAAATGACAATTAAAATGATGAATGTCCTAAAACAAGTGATTCTAATCTTGAAAAAATGAATTTTATTTACAAATCAAACGGCTGACATGAAAGAGTGATTTGGAAGAGATTTTTTTAGATTTAGATTTTTTTATTTTTATTTGGTTTTTTTGAACTAAATGAATGAAACTTACCTAAGAAAGTATAAAATGATACTATAAACTAATGTCAAACCACTCAAACCACAAAAGTCCAATTATTACATGCCAACTAGAAAGAAATCTCTGTACATGCACAGAGAGTACATGAAATCCTCACTACAAGCTTCACTCACACTCTTCTATCTAAAATTCTGAATTAAAAGTAATTGTGAAAAGAATTCAGCAAGCTCTCCTCCAATGGGCTTCAAATGACAAGCCCAATCTCCATGGTCCACTTCAATGCAAATCTGAAATGAAAAGCCCATAACAAGTCAATAGAAAGCTCAAAGCAATGAAATCAAATCAAAATAGAATTAAATCAAACTCTAACGCTCCCCAGCAACGGCGCCAAGATGAACGCGGGCATGTTGACTGTGCGTTTTTCGTTGTCTCGAGTTCGTTGCACACGTCAAAATGCCCACCTTCTCTAAACTGTCTTACGAATTTAAAATAACAAAGATGAACTAACAAAGTGGTGAGAACAGGTCATATCCACAGAGAGGCTGAATAGAATTTGACTTAAACTACTTTGACTTGAAATCAGAAGAGATCTAACAGTAAGTTACGATTTAAATCACTCAGCTCACAAAAAGCTATAGTGTGATTTAGAATCCCACAATATCTAAATTCTCAAAACAGTAAAATTAAACGAGAACTCTTACTAACAGACCAAGCCAAACAAACATCCACTCACAACAGTAAAATTAAACCGAGAACTCTACTAACAGACCAAGCCAACAAACATCCACTCACAACCCTCTCCAAAACAATGTCAGCAGAAAAACAAGAATTCTGTCTCCCAAATGTTGAAATCTTTAGCACAAAAGAAAAGAAATGAACACATAAGAAATGGCAGCAACAACACGTAAGCTTTCCAAATGCTGAACAATCTAAAAAGACTGAATTACACAGATCTTAACAACGAACAGAGAATGGAAACAAAATTCAAATTTCTAAATGTCGAACTCTTAGAAATCTTTACAGAAGATACTGAAGAACACCCGACCTCCCAACCACAGCTAATAGCAAAGAAGAAGAAACCAAACGCAAAAATATAGAACTTCGGATCTGATCTCCCTCTCCTGCTCTGATTCCAGAAAAAGAAATAAAATCCAAAAATCTCCCAAAAATCCCAACTCCCCAAGATGCTAAACCTCAGCCCAAAACCTCACAGAAATCACAACAGGGACCCTTGCAACCGAACCCCCTGATCTGAACAACTTAAAATGCTGAACAAAGAGAAGAAAAATAAGCTGCCTACCTCTCACAGCAGCACAATCCCATCTCACATGCTTACAAAAGAACAGAAGAAGCATAAGAAGAAAATATAGTAGTCCTCCGAGCAGCAAGAGAAAGAAATAAGCAGAAGACTTGGACAACAAAATTAGAAGAAAAATGGACAAAGTACTTGCCCCTGTACCACCCTCACAATTTGCACAGAAGAAATCGAATTCAGAAAATTGCACAAAAGAAAATCGAACTATGAAATCTTGCACAGAGAAAGAAGAGTAGTTGATCTCAGCAGTCTCGAATCCCTTACAATTCCGAAAATCTCACTAGTCCCCTCCCGAAGAACAGATGAAATAGAAAACTAGAAGAAGTAACTAAATAAAATCTGAACCAGTCAATCCTCCCAGAACAAAAAACGAACAGAAGAACAAAATCCCCAAAATCTCCAACTCGCCAACCCTCTGCTCTCACAGGAAAGAAAGAATACAGAAGAAAAGACAAGAGAGAACCCAGCCAACAATCGAACCTCCCCATGCTCTGCAAAAAAAATACATAAGAAATAAAAAAAACTAGAAATTCTTCCCCCAAATTGAACCCCCCATCTGAGGACCTTGGGGTCCTTTATAGGCCCTTGGACTCCATCGCCACTGCTCACAAGCCCCTGCCAACTCTGCTCCAGATCTGGCTACTTCCCACCTCTTCAAATCGTTACCTCTGCACATCACAGTAGCTGCGCACAGGCTCCATACGTGGCACAGCACGATCGCCTGCTCTGCACGCAGCAGCCTGTCCCCTACATCGAATCGGTTTCCTCCAACCCCATCACACGCCGCGCACCCACCAACATGCATTGCACCGCACACATGACCCAAGCCCGCCATGCACGGCATCGCCTCTGCTTCTGCTGCATGCTTCCATCGTGCTACCCCAGTAGCTTCATCTGACACCTCAGCACAATCGGCCGCCGCGCTCCACACCGCCATCCCAGCTGGCCGCCCAAGCCAACTCACACCCTCAGCTTCGCATGCACCATCGCCAAGATCCGGGCGCCTCAGCCGCACATGCATGCGCAGCCTGCACGCCCTGCAACAAACCGCCATGCCCCTCCCATGGCCACTGCCGCGCACACACCAGCCAGGTCCGAATGCCGCTTTCACACTCTCCTCCACCAGCTCTGCTCACATGGGCGCTGACCGCCCTTCAACCACCCCAGCTCCAGCCGGATGCCGCCTTCGCACTAGAGCTCCACCATCCAGCTGCTTCCAGCAGCTTCCACACAGCGCCAGAGCCTGAAGGGAAGACAGGTAAAGAAGGGTTTAATGGGGGTACGTGGCTAGATCTGGTGAGATGAGAAAAAAGGTACAATGGATTTTAAGGGGGGGAGGGGTATGTGGCATAATGTGGTTAAAATTATTTATTTACACACTATTTACAAACTACAATGTCTCTAAAATTATTTATGTATAGAATTACAAAAATTTTCATTTCCAAAATATACCTGTGAAAAGAAAAAGAACCTAATCAATTAAACTAAAAAAATGACTTATTTGAATGAAATCTAACATGTATTCTAAATATCAACTAATATACGAATCTAATTAATATTTACAAGAATTATTTATGAAAGTAAAACCAAGATTTATTTATGTACAATGTATTTGTAAAAAGAGGAAAACACTTATTAGTCAAACTATTTAAAAGGCATTGATTTTAAATCTAACTATTTGTTCTACACAAAAATTTAACTAAAATACTCAAAATTTTATACCTGAATAGAATGACAATTAAACTCAATGGGACATTATTTATAGACAGATGATGTCTAAAATCAACTATATGTATGAATTTTAACACGAAAATTTTTACAATTATCACTTACAGAGGTACAGTGATCGGGTTGGTCCCTCGTTATCTATCACTGATTTGATGGCTGGCGAATGAAGGTAGATGAGGACTTCCTGCAATATGCTGATAGATAGAGAGCTATGGCTGAGAGATTGAGGGATCCACTGTCGGAGTCTGAACAAGTAAAGATGATCACTGCGACTGCTACTCCGCAGATCAGACACATTCTGGCCATGACAAATTGACAACTATGGAGGAGCTTTATGAGAGAGCCCGTTGTAGACACCGGTTCCAGCTAATGGGTTGAACCACATTTCTTGTCACCTTAGTAGGCCCCTAGTGGTCACTCACCTTGAGCCCATCATCAGCCTTGATTTGAGCGCATTAACAATTTAAATTGCCTTGAAATCATGCCCATTATCACTTGAGAGAGTCCTTAAGCATCAATAACTCTTATCTTTTCATGTGGTTGGCTGATAATTCACATAAATTTCGATTTCATAGTCGCGACGCATCGTAGCGCGTGTCTCGGTGTCGTGTCAATGCAAGCCGCCGCAACAGCCCATGCATTATCCATGCACGTGGGCACACTGTCGCGTCGTCCTGTCCCGTCGCGTCTCCATGTAGCAGCCCTACGATACGCCGTGACAACAGCTGTGCATGCAGGCCTCCGTAACCACCTCCTATTTATCCTCCCATGGGTGTATCTTTATCCCTAGGGAATATCTCAACCCCTTGGGCGAGATTTGGGCCCTAGGGACTCTCTTGAGGACCCCAAGGACTCTCCCATGCGATTTTGGCTGATATTTATCACTCATTTTAATTATTATGGGATTTTCTCTCTCAAAAATTTTTTAAAACCAAGGCCTTCTCCTCATGGACGAGAAGAGCCCCATTTTTACCCGAAGGCTGCCGAAATCTACTCTCACCAACACTTAGCCTCGCAACCACTCATTTCCACTATTTCCTTCACATTCCCCCCCACCAAAACACCCTCATTTCACCTTATGGAGCATGAGACATGAAGAGGGCAACTCCTGCATCCTCCTAAAGCTTTTACACACTCATTGGGACTGCATCCACGCCAGGGAGGCCCAATGGGGCTCATCTCTCCCCTCTCTTCCCCCTTCATTTCTACATGCATTTTCATGTTATTATAGTTAGATCACACTCACCACATTCCCACGATTTCCACACACCCAAGGGGTTTAAAAACCACCACCAGGTGAGTTCCAACCATGATCTCACTTATCTTTTCATTTTGGAGTAGATACTACGCTTAACACGTTCTAATAGGGTTTTTCTTGTTTTTTCTTTGTTTTGGCAGGCACCCAAGCTTTTCCACGAGAAGCTCTTGTTCTCCAGCCGGCTGGAGGACGGGAAGAAAGTCCACACACGACATCTGCCACACACAGAGAACGCGACAGCGGAGGACGACGTGACAAGATATGTGTCAGGCGATAGCGACGTGTTACCAACTTCGCGGCAGGTACGACTGTCGCGACACCAAGTCCGCTTCCTTTCTCTTTCCATTTCCTAGTTAAGTTAGCCCGTGTCATTCTCTACTTATTAGGCAACTTACTAGGTGGCGATCACATTCTACTTCCTATACTAATTTTAGTACATGTTGTGTTGAGGGGGGGCACAATCCCCGTGATTACACCTTTTGGAGATCATGGTGGGACCTTCAGTGCTACCCTCGTGGATTTAGTTTGCCTGTCTGCCATGTTTTATTCCTTATTTGTTCTTTTGGTGCTCTGTTAGTCTTTTGTTCTCTGTTCTGCATTTTTTGGCGCTCGGTTTTGTCGCGGCGTATCGTCGTGACGCGATGATATCGCGTCGCCCGACAAGGACGCGTTAGCAGGTCAGGCTTTTCTTCTCATATCTGTCTTAGCTTGCTTCTATGAGATAATGCATCCCTGTTCTATTTCCATGCACCATGTATTGTCGTGTTTCTGGATGTTAGAATCTTGTTAGGGTTTGGGTTTTCCTTTTATTTTTTTACTTGTAAGTTTTCGGGCTCTGTCGCGGCGTGGCGCGCGGACGCGATCTGGTCGCGTCGAGGGTAGGCGTCGCGTTACCAGGTATGCTTTGTATGTTAATGTCTTGATCCATGATCGGCTTCTGAGTGCTTCCTGATTTATCCTGTATTAGTTAGTGTTTTGTGCTTTTATCACCTTTTAGGGTAGTCTGTGTGAGTCTGGTTGGTGACTTTCTTTGTCCTCGGGGCTCTGTTCGTATTACGGCTGGCCGCTTTGGACGATAGGGTCGCGGTGTACACGGCCGCCGCGACTCTGCACGAGAGCTATTTGTTCACCCTGTTTTGTTTTTACTTGTCACTTGTGCACACATTTTGGGCATTAGGCCCTTGCATACACTACCCGTCCCATTTGTCCAGGTTCCCCCTTGGTTGAGTGAGCCCTCTCACCTACGAGCACTCGTAGGTTGACTCGGGCCCACCCTCCGAGGACCTCCGTAAGTCCTTGTGACCGTACGCACGTTGCAGTTCACCAGGCCGGTTGTACCTGTCGTACCCCTTAGTCCGAGCCACCCCATCGTGTGTGAGTGTCCCACCCCTTAGCTACACTGGAGGACTCGAGTTCATGCCTATCAGGGTCCACTTGACCGAGTGACATCCCCTTAATCAATTTATTTAAAGGTCAAGTGCGAACTTTAAGAAATTTGCGCATTAATCATGACAACTTGAGTGTTTTGGTTCACCCTCCTCCTCTCAGTCTTTCTTGCTGTGCTAGAGTCTAGGCGTTGTCAGTATCACCCTCTATTGTTTTGGGGGTGCTTGCGTCATTGTTTAGGGAGATCGAGTCAGTCCCCTCCGATCCTTGTATTCTATCATAATCCCTTGATCGACATGGACCAATTCCGGGTCCTTGCCGACGATGTCCTGCCTATCGTGCTACTCGAGGATGCGGCCCAACCCCTGGCGGCCACACTCCTGGGCATACCCAGCCTCCCCTCATCATCGGGAGTCAATCCCGTCCTCCTTCTCCTTCAGGGGGGTGACCCCCGCTCACAATTCAGTCAGCTCCTTTCCCATCTCACTCCAGACTAAGTCCGTGAATTTCTAGCCGCTGCCAAGGGGAAGCGACCTCTATCCCCCTCGGGTCAGAATTCAGTCCGACCAGCGGATTCCTCTGCCCATATGCTCAGCACCCCATCTTCCTTCCTCAGGGATAGACCCCACACCCCTCCGTCCTCGGGCCATCCATTTCTCGGAACCGAGCTACCCTCCTGCAAGAGAGGTTCGGCCTCGATCCCCTCCAACTTCAACATTATACGGCCGAGCCTGCTCCCCTCCCCTGTGAGAGGTGTCACTCTTTTGAGCAATCTCGCTCCTTGTTTCTACACATCATGTTCAAACCCCCTCCGACTTCTTCGCGAAGTGGACAAGTATGAAAAAGGGCTCCATGACCTCAGGAGGCAGGATTGATCCTCGCAAGGTAGCGATATTGCTCTCCATCGTTCCAATACCTCTGGGTACCACCCCAGTCGGAGCTCCCCGTTTACCGATGTACTCTGGGGTAGGGGACCCATATGTTCATTTAAAAGATTTTGTTTATGAATCTGCACCGCACAAGTATGACCGCCACCTCATGGCATACTTGTTCAGAAAATCTTTAGATGGTCCAGCTCTGGAATGGTTTTATTCTTTGCCCCCGAAGGAAGCGAGGATTTCTAGATTGTTCAAGAGAGGTTTCTATAGTAGTTTCAAGATCGGGTCGGACCCGAATACTCTTTGTAGATCTGGTAACTGAAAAGATGAAGCCTGAAGAGGAGTTCTCAACTTATGCTGACCGGTGGCGTTCACTGGCCGCCAAGGTCCGCTGCCCCATGCCGGAGGAGGAGAAAGTCAAGCTATTGATCTCCAATGCTACACCAACCTACCGAGCCATCTTAGCCATGAATGACATTACTACCATGCACCAGCTATACAGCCGAGCCTGTTTCATTCAGACCCAACTCAAGGACTAGCCAATACACTCTATGTTTGAGACCCCTAAGTCCCGTTACACCAAGAAGCCTCAAAGCCCAGTCACCGAGGGGATCCAAACCAATGAGCAAGTAGGTGCAGTAAGTAACCCCCAAGGCCCGATAGGTAGGTCTCCATACCCCCAGCAACCTCAGCAGCCATGGAATAACAACAGGCAGCAACCTCCCCAAGGTCAGAACCCTCCGCAAGACTAGCGCCAGTACTCCCAAGTTCCCCCTCCTCAGAATGGCTATGCCCCCAGAAAGCCCAATGGACCCAAAAGAGCCCAATATCCTCCTCTGCCCGAGTCTTTGACAGATGTCTTTGCAGCCCTCATGTCCTTGAATGCTCTTAGACTCCCTCCTGAGAAGGCAAATTGGAATATGGCAGCGGACCAAACAAAGTATTGTGTCTACCATGCCATCCGGGCCACAATGTATCAGATGTTTTCAGTTCTGGGACATAATATATGACCTTCATGAGCAAAACAAATTGATTGGCAGAAAAGGTTATCTAGACATTGAGAGACCAACAGGGTCAGAGGCAACAGTAGCAACAGCAGAGGCGACAGTAGCCGCAACAACAACAACAGCAGCAGCAGCAACAACAGCAACAGTTCAGCCCTTCCAACAACAGTATCAGCAACAACAATAACAACAACAGCCGCAACAGCCGGCAAATGACCTTGGCATAATCTGCAACCCCATGCCACAATACCAGCCTGCTCCAAATCCCCAACCTGCTCCACCACCTCCTCCACCCGCGCATGTTAACCCAGTCATCCCCCATCCACCACCAGAAGCTCAATGGGCCTTCGACGATGAGCATGAAGTGGGCCAGCTTTTGGTTATCTCCATATCACACCCCCTACCACCACGCTTACATCCACTGGGCCTCCCTCCTTCGCACCACTATCGCCACCATCACCTCACCATCCTATAACCCCCCAGTCATATCACCCATTGTCCCTTCGTCCAGCAACATCTCTCTCCCCTACGCCAACTCCATTACTATCCAACCCGTCCATCCTTGACACCTCACCCCCTCCACTCCACCATAACCTCGCCCTGCGGAGCGAACGGATGTTCCATCGGATGTACCCTAATGCGTCCGTATCTATGCCAGGTCAACCAGCGCAGCAGTCCAGCACCCAGCAGCAGCAAGACATGGAAGAGATAGATCCAGTCCCGGGGACCCAATATGACATTATGAAACATTTGGATCAAACTCCCGCCAAAATTTCCATACTAGAGCTGATCAAAAGGTCACATACTCACCAAGATGCCCTAAGGGCCTTCTTGCAGAGGGTCATGGTCAGTGAGGACATGAATCCCGACAATCTACCTTTAGTACTTTCTATTGTGAACAGGGGACCCACTATCACCTTTTATGATGGTGAATTAGCTGCCCCTGAAGCTAGGAAGATGCCTTTGTGTGTAACACTCACTATAAACAAGGTGGCCATTGATGCGGCGCTAGTAGATACAGGGGCTTCCATTAATGTATGCCCGTTAAGCACCCTAAGAGACTGCAACATCTCAGAGCACCAATTGCAGCCTACCCCCACCACCATAGCTGCCTACGACAACTCAGGACATGCCTGTCATGGGATTGTCACGTTGCAAGCAGAGCTGGGGCCACTTGTTATGTCAATTGAATTTTATGTGTTGAACATCGATCACACATAAGGCCATCCTAGGGCGCCCGTGGATTGAATCACTAGGGGCAGTACCTTCCACGGCACATCAATGTTGAAATTCCCCTTCCAAGGCGGATAGTCAAGGTTAAGAGCGTAGCAACGACCACATAATGGAAGCAGTTGAGAGGGTATTGCCATCAGTCTGGCCATCGAATAAGCCCATCATCTCGGCGCTTGATGTGAACTACCCCTGGGCTTATACTTTCTCTTCTAATCGCCCTATTGGGTCCCCATCAGTGATAGCCGTCAGAAAGGATATGTCACAAATGCAAAAGGATGGGATATCATGTTCAGACTCGGCTAAGAGTCAAGAAAAGGTTTGGGTACTCATCTCCAAGGGAGGACCAAGACAGTGGCTAGCACAAAGAAATTCACATAACATGGTTTAGGATACTCAGAATGGGCCGCGTTCTCATCCTCTTCACAGTCAGACCATGGCCCACTCACCTGGACATTGTATGAACATTTTGTCAGAGGGCCGGTGCAGCCTGGGTACAATACTACAGTGGAAGTGGCACCAAGGTCAGCATACCAAGCCCTGGAAGCACAACGACCCAACAAGAAGAAGAGAGCCGAGACAGATACAGAAGCACCTGATCTTGAAGATTTGATTTCATCACTCAGCCTGTTATTTGAGGAACTAGAAGCCGAAAAAGAAGAGCCAAAATCAGAGGATCTCAACCATTTGTTCAGTGAGGATGACAAGCCACAGACAGTCGCAAGGCCAGTCCGGTGCGCTGAGGAAGATGGATCTCCCGGTTGTGCAAGAAACACGGGCACATATCGAATTCAGCTACGGTCATCTTTCTGAAATAATCATGCCATGCCTTCAGCCCTTTCAGTTGAGTAGTCTTGCACCACGACTTGGTGCTCATCTGGAAAGACCCGCCCACGAAAGCTAGCAGATGGTGGAGCATTGTCTTGCACTCCGTCGCCAAGTTCTCCATCGCCCGAAACTGATGTGCATACCCATCCAAAGCTCGAGGGCGATGACCGAGCCGTAGAAGGGACCCCCAGTAGCTGCAGAAGTCAACCCAGCATAGAGATATCCAAAAACCGCCTGGCCAATACTCATACCTTCTGAAATTAAGGCGGTGATGCTAAGGTTGGCGAAGGAGATGGCGCCGTCCATCGCTGGAAATATCACCCTACAAATACAGATTGCAGCCGCCTTGGCGATAGCCGTGTGTGATTCTCGGTCTTGCGCTTGCATTGAGAGATGATCCACTGCGTGATAGGAAGGAGTGCACGTGCATCCCGTTGGTCATAGAGTGTAGGTCAATCTTCCTCGTGGTGATCTCCGCGAGGATGCTCCATGGGTTGATGGGCTCCACGGTGTAGGAAATCGCCAACTCCTCGCCTCTTTGATACCGTGGGAGGCCGAGCATTATCTCCAACTCCTCCAGTAGGATTGTGGCCTCGAATGTGGGGAAGACAAACATATGAGTCTGGGTGTGCCACAGCTCCACCAGCGCCGTAATGCTATCCCACACGTGCACGATCTTGTCATAATTCTTGGCGAGGACGAATACAGTGGATAGCGCCCACTCTTTCAAATGACTAATAGATGAAGGCGGGATAAGCTCAAGCATCGGAGCTAGCCATGGCACCCGGGAGAATCGCCTCTGCCGAGTAAGATCTGAGGGGAGAAGAAGAAAAGAGAAGAAAAAAAAAAAGGTGAAAACAGAGCAAAGTTCAGAAATTCAAAAAATGAAAGCACTTACTTGAAGCTCCGGGCGCATGCATATGTGCCCCGGGATGGCGGAGAGTTGCGAGATCTGCATGAGACTCTTTAGCCACCTTTGAACGGAGTATGGCGGTATATCCTCTTGGAAAGTTGAAAAACTTCTCTTCATGGTTGCAGGAGAGAGAAAGCTGAAGAACAGGTGAAGCAGGGGTTTAGCTGCGGGATTAGCCCCCCAAACCCTCCTTTTATAGAGCTTAGGTAGATGCAAACCCAGTCTAATCCCGTCTCTAGGTGTTAGGATAAGATTAGGAGAGGTTTAAGAGTCCTAGTGTAAGTCTGGAAGTCTTAGGATAAGGATAAACCTCGGTTTCCTGCGCTTTCTGGGCTCGGGCCGAGTCGCGACGCCGCGATATGACGCAACCAGGTCGCGACATGGCGGGGCGTCGCTACCATGTCGCAGTCACCTAGGTCGCCGCCTCTCTATCTGTGTGTTATTTCCATGTCTGTGCATAGTATGTTGCTTGTTTGATTGTGTTATGTATATATTCTCATTTTGTGCTTATTATGTATGTTATTGTCAAAATAAAATAAAAAAATCAGAAAAAGCAAAACAAAAAAATGGCGAGTTCTGCGCTCCACAGGTAAGCCAGGTAAGTATTTCTACCCTTACCCCCGTATTACTATATGGTATTCTACTTATTATATCATTCAAGGACCGGCTGGTTCTCAATGTGTTCTGGGATTTGAGTTCCCCTTTACCAAAAACAGTGATAATCTAGGTGCACATTGTTAATCGTTGGATAGGCCGTTGAGTTGTTTAAGTTCGGGAACGATGGGTTCAGGCCTGCACTGCGGTTGTGGGTAGTCTCTTGACCCGTTCTTATTCGGCTTAGTAATATTATCCTTGATATATTTTCTATTTTCTCCTTTTCTTTGCATTCATTTTGATGGTTTCTTTTATTTTAGCCCAACATGCATCATATAAGTCTTTGAGCTTTCCTGACTCATTCCGGACTATTGATGAGCTCTTGTTGAGTGCCCAATCATCCTTCATATTTTCAAACAAGAAATCCAATTCCACTCCGAATCGGAAGGCTTCCTCCGAGTGAGTTGTTCCCATCAGTTTGACAAGAATTTCCCTGTCTGGATTCTTTATCCAATTTCGTCCTATCCTTTGATCCGTTTTGGTTGCGAACTGCTCCCAGGACAGAGTCATGAGTTACCTGCCTGGCACGCACATGTCCCTCCAAAATGAAACCTAAAGGCAATCGGCTAGAGTACCTCTCAATCGAGGGGTTGATCATCCTCTTTTTTTTTTCCTTCTCGTCCAGACTTGTGCATTTCTTTGCATTCTGCTCGAGCAGCTAACTCGGTTTTCACGAAGATTCCAATTGCTTATTAGTTAGATCGGGTGTCTCTTTACCTTGGCTCCCATTTTTCAGTCCGCTCCGCATCATTTCCGTTCCGTCGTCACTTCGTGACACCTCCACTCCACTTTCGCTTCATTTCCTTGCATAGTGGAAGCCAAGGAGGGGCAATCTGTAGACACTCGGTCCAGCTAATGGGTTGAACCACATTTCTTTTCACCTTAGTAGGCCCCTAGTTGGTCACTCACCTTGAGCCCATCATCTGCCTTGATTTGAGCCCATTAACAATTTAAATTGCCTTGTAATCCCGCCCATTATCACTTTGAGAGAGTCCTTAAGCATCAATAACTCTTATCTTTTCATGTGGTTGGCTGATAATTCACATAAATTTCGATTACATAGTCGCGACGAATCGTAGCGCCGCATCTCGGTGTCGTGTCGATGCAAGCTGCCGCGACAGCCCATGCATTATCCATGCGCGTGTGGCACACTGTCGCGTCGTCCCGCCCCATCGTGTCTCCATGTAGCGGCCCTACGATACGCCGTGACAACAGCTGCGCATGCAGGCCTCCACAACCACCTCCTATTTATCCTCCCATGGGTGTATCTTTATCCCTAGGGAATATCTCAAGCCCTTGGGCGAGATTTGGTCCCTAGGGACTCTCTTGAGGACCCCAAGGACTCTCCCATGTGATTTTGGCTGATATTTATCACTCATTTTAATTATTATGGGATTTTCTCTCTCAAAAATCTATAAAACTAAGGCCCTTCTCCTCATGGACGAGGAGGCCCCATTTTACCCCGAAAGGCTGCCGAAATCTCCTCTCACCAACACTTAGCCTCGCAGCCACTCATTTCCAATATTTCCTTCACATTCCTCTCCACCAAAACACCCCCATTTCACTATTTATGGAGCACGGGACGTGAAGAGGGCGACTCCGCATCCTCCTGAAGCTTTGCACACTCATTGGGACTGCATCCCCGCCAGGGAGTCGCCCTAATGGGGCTCATCTTCTCCCCCTCTCTTCCCCCTTCATTTCTACATGCATTTTCGTGGTATTTCTAGTTAGATCACACTCACCACATTCCCACGATTTCCACACACCCAAGGGGTTTAAAAACCACCCCCAAGTGCGTTCCCACCATGATCTCACTTTTCTTTTCATTTTGGAGTAGATACTACGCTAACACGTTCTAATAGGGCTTTTTCTTGTTTCTTCTTTGTTTTGGCAGGCACCAAGCTTTTCCACGAGGAGCTCTTGTTCTCCAGCCGGCTGGAGGACGAGAAGAAAGTCCACACACGACATCTCCCACACCAGAGAATGTGACAGCGGAGGACGACGCGACAAGATATGCGTCAGGCGATAGCGACGCGTTACCAGCATCTTCGCGACAGGTACAACTGCCGCGACACTAGGTCCGCTTCCTTTCTCTTTTCATTTCCTAGTTAAGTTAGCCCGTGTCATTCTCTACTTATTAGGCAACTTACTAGGTGGCGATCACATTCCTACTTCTTATACTACTAGTTTTAGTACATGTTTGTGTTGAGGGGGGCACAATCCCCGTGATTACACTCGTTACATCCAAACTCAATTGAAGGACTCTTCTATCATGGCTATGTTTGAGCCGAAGGCCAAGGCAGTGAAGAAGAATGGCAATCCCTCTACTGGTGGTCCCACGACTGAGGGGGTTATGCAGCATGAGTAGGTCAGTGCAATGGGCAACTCAAGCTCCTCCACTTACCGCCCGAACCCAAACCCCAAGCCTCAACAACCACATCAACATCTAACCTTTAGGCCAAACAATCCTCCAGTATTTAGGGCACCACCCCAGTAACCCCAACAGCCTCAACAACCACAACTACAACCTCTACCTCAGTACCGTCAAGCTCCTCCACCACCTCCTCAATATCGTCAAGCCCCACAGCCTCAGTATCGCCAACCTTCTCCTCCCAATATCAACAACAAAACCAGCACCTCCTCAACAGCCTCCACAGTACCACCAAGTACCTCCTCCAGGCACATACGAGCCTCAGCAACCCAGACGCCCCCCTGGCCCAAGAAGAGCCCATTACCCTCCATTGTCGGAGACTCTTCCTGATATCTTTAATGCTCTCATGGCCGCCAATGCGCTCACTTTTCCAAGGGAACGACTACAATATGGCCTCCCAATATTGATACCTCGCGCTACTGTGCATTCCATTAGGGACTGGGCCATACTTTGGAGGCATGCTTCCACTTCAAAGACTACATTTATGATTTGAATGACAATGGAGGCATTGACTGGGAAGAGATGAGGAAATACATTGCCAAAATGAAGGCGAGAAGGTCGCCCAGGCAGGATCAATAGCAGCAACCCTAGACACCCCTATAGCAGCCCAATATGGGCATAGTCCAAAACCCGCTCGTGGAGCACTAGGCTCCGAATCAACAAGTGAATGCCCTCAAGGCGTCTCCCGTATTGAAAATACGTCGGAAAGCAGATGGAAACATCCCCCTCCACCTCCACCTCCCAATCCTCTTCCCCCTTCATCCGTACACCTACTCCCTCTAACTTGCTACCATCCTTCCTCCGCATTCCTACAGCCCCCGCACAACGTCCACCACCCTCTAGCCAGTCATCTAACCCACCCTCATCCGTCAAACCCCCGTAACCTCCACACCAAACCCCCAAGCCCCCTTTCTATGCAATACCACTACCATGCCACCACAACCTAATCGCCTACCCATACGCCAACCTCCTACCACCACCACCTCACAACCATCACCCAATCCACCTCTCCTACGCACACCACCAACCACTCCTATCACCGCCCCTAACCCCCGAGCTCCCTTCCTATGTACCTCCATTCCACCCTCAAACACGGAAGGTATCCAACTACCGCACCAAATGTTCAACCCCCAACACCCCCTCCCATCCATCTTCCACTCTGCCCGTCGTCACACAAGAAATAGGAGATAACTCCGAGGAAACTATGGTGCTCCAGAGTGGGCGAATTTTCAATCGGATCTTCCGGCAGCAGGACCAGGCACCCCAACCCTAAGAATAAGAAGCCTCAGTTGAAGAGTTCATCCCGGGAACTCAATATGATCTGCTTAAGCATCTGAACAAGACACTGGCCAGAGTCTCTATCTTGAATTTGATCAAGAGGTCACCGGTACATCAAGAAGCTCTTATGCAGTACTTGCAAAAAGTGATGGTGAATGAAGACCTTTCTATGCATCAGATCAGTGCAGTATTGACCCCCTACGAGTCAACATCGAGCTATAGAATTCCACAAAGATGAGCTAGCACCCGTGGAATATCAAAGATATGCCTTATGCTTGACTGTGAAAATCAATGGTATCTGCATGTCTCAATGCCTAGTGGACACCGGAGCTTCAATTAATGTCATGTCTTTGGACACGTTAAACTTTTGTGGGTCACTCTACAGTCAATCCGACCCTCCTCTATCACTGTCACAACCTACGACAACACTAGTAGGCCACCAAAGGGAGTGGTCGCATTGAAGGTGGGGCTGGGTCCATCCATTACTGAGATGGACTTCCATATTTTAGAGATGGACCCAAGCTTCCGCATGATACTGGGCAAGCCATTCATCCTGGCACTTGGCGCCGTCATCTTAACTATACATCAGTGTCTAAAGTTTTCGTACAAGGGATGGGTCGTTAAAGTCGCCAGCAGGAAAACTGTCTTGGAAGTGGACGCTATGACTGACAATTCAGTCCCTTCCATATGGCCAAGCAATCAGCCGCTTATGTCTATGCTAGACACGTACGACATACAGTAGAGCCCAGCCAATTCACCAATCATCAATGTAGCAAAGAGAAGTGAGATCATAACCGAGAAGGGATGGCACATTATGTTGAAAAAGGAGTACCAGCCAGGCAAAGGGTTGGGGTCATACTTACAGGGAAGGACAGAAGTTGTAAAGGATAGCAAGACAAGACCCAGGGCAGGACTGGGATACAAACCAAGAAAAGCAGATGACAAGTAGGGGCAGCCACTTACATGGTCACTGTATCAACATGTCAAGAGGGGGCCATTGCAGCTAGAGAGTGAACAAACCTCTACCATCAATGTTGAATCTGCACCCCTGGCAATCTACAAGGCTGTTGAAAACTTTAGGCCCAGAAACAAAGAAAAAGGAGCGATAATGAATCAGAATGGTGCCGGCGAGTAGCTCATCCGGAGAAGAATGTGCATACTAGTGGGTCCGTATCTTATGCGACCCACAACCAGAAATTAGTAAGCATATTATTGTTCAATTGCTTAATACATTAATTAATTATTATTGTGGAACTAACTACTTTTGTTGAATTGTAAGCGTCACGAGCTCGAGCGTGCCCCTACTTTTCGCGAGTTATTTGATCAGACTCATAAGCGGAAGGGGACGGATGACTATGTCAGCGAGAGTGCTCGCACGAATGCTGTAAGTCAAAATATAATTTTGAATTAAATTTAGATGTTAAAAAATGTAATTTCAATAATACATTTTTTATTTTTTTGCAGGAGACCTATGACAGGATGATGGCGGATCGCTATGCAGAGGGCACTCCCTAGTCAGACTTGGATCCGAAGGCTTGGGTCAACGCAACGGGAGGGCCGAGGAAGGGCCGAGTGTATGGCTTTCGAGACAGTCTGGATACTACTCCAGTGTTGTCCTCATATGTGAGTTTGGTCGCTCCTCTGGCATACGCGAGTTCATCTGCTGCGCCGCCAGGCAGTGGTGGAGAGGACATGAGAACCCTCATCCGGGAAGAGCTACAAACACAGTTTGGAGTTATGGTCGACAAGCTGATCTCAGCCATCCGAGGAGTAGGCCCCTCACAACAAGCCCCTCAGGTCAGTATTACTATTAATTTCATATAGTTTGAATGAAATAAAATGACTACAACTAGAGGCCACCCAGGTCAATTTATGAGTCGATGTCCAAAGAGCTCAAAAGGGAAAAAAAGAAATCTAAATTAAGAAACTAATAAAGAAGGTCCCTTTATACAATCAACTTATGGAAGGATCAAAAAGCCACTTGAAAAAAGATCTATAAAAAAAATCTGAGTGTAAAAGATCAGATCACACAACAGAGTGGGTGAAAGTGATGTGTGGGAACTGACGGAATCCTAATCGGATTCCCAGTTTGGGTTGGGCACTCAAATCACTAATCTAAAAAAACTCAAGTGTAAAGTATCAGAACAAGCAACCAATGGTCCAAAATAAAAAATAAGGATCCGATCGGCGTGTCGTTCGCTCCGACACGACCGGGTGGGTGAAAATGACATGTGGCAACTGACGAAATCGTAATGAGATCCCCGATTTGTGTGGGATGCTCAAATCACTAATCTAAAAAAAATCCAAGAGTAAAGGATCAAAAAAAGCAACCCTGGGGTCCAAAATCACAAATAGTGATCCGATCGGCGTGTCGTTCGCTTCGACACGACCGGGTGGGTGAAAGTGATGTGTGGGAACTAACGGAATCCTAATCGGATTCCCGATTTGAGTTAGGCGCTAAAATTACTAATCTAAAAAAAACCCAAGTGTAAATGATCAAAACAAGCCACCCAGGGGTCCAAAATAAAAAATAGGGATCCGATCGGCGTGTCGTTCGCTCCGACATGACCGGGGGGTGAAAGTGACGTGTGGAACTGACGGCATCCTAATCGAATTCCCGATTTGGGTTGGGCGCTCAAATCACTAATCTAAAAAAAATCCAAGTGTAAAAGATCAAAACAAGCAACCCGGGGGTCCAAAATCACAAATAAGGATTCTATTGGCATGTCGTTCACTCCGACATGATCGGGTGGATAAAAGTGACGTGTGGTAACTGACAGAATCCGAATGGGATTCCCGATTTGAGTTTAACGCTCAAATCACTAATCTAAAAAAAACCCAAGTGTAAAGGATCAAAACAAGCATCTCGGGGGTCCAAAATCACAAATACAGATCCAATCGGCGTGCCATTCACTCCGACACGACCGGGTAGATGAAACTGACGTGTGGGAACTGACGGAATCATAATCGAATTCCCGGTTTAGGTTGGGTGCTCAAATCACTAATCTAAAAAAAACCTAAGTGTAAAGGATCAAAACAAGCAACCCAGGGTTCCAAAATCACAAATAGGGATCCGATCGGCGTGCCGTTTGCTCCAACACGACCGGGTGGGTAAAAGTGACGTGTGACAACTGACGAAATCGTAATGAGATCCCCGATTTGGGTTGGGTGCTCAAATCACTAATCTAAAAAAAATCCAAGTGTAAAGGATCAAAACAAGCAACCCGGGGCTCCAAAATCACAAATAGGGATCCAATTGACGTGTCGTTCGCTCCGACACGACAGGGTGGGTGAAAGTGACGTGTGGGAACTGACGGAATCCTAATCCGATTCCCGGTTTGGGTTGAGCGCTCAAATCACTAATCTAAAAAAACCTAAGTGTAAATGATCAAAACAAGCAACGCGAAGGTCCAAAATCACAAATAGGGATCCGATCGGCGTGTCGTTCGCTCCGACGCGACCAGGTGGGTGAAAGTGACGTGGGGGAACTGACGAAATCCTAATCGGATTCCCGATTTGGGTTGGGCGCTCAAATCACTATTCTAAAAAAACCTCGTGTAAAAGATCAAATAAGCAACCCGGGGGTCCAAAATCACAAATAGGGATTCGATCGACGTGTCGTTCACTCCGACATGACCGGGTGGGTGAAAGTGACATGTGGTAACTGACAGAATCCTAATGGGATTCCCGATTTGGGTTGAATGCTCAAATCATTAATCTAAAAAAAACCGTATAAAGGATCAAAACAAACAACCCGGGGGTCCAAAATCACAAATACAGATCTGATTAGCGTGTCATTCACTCCGACACGACCGGGTAGATGAAACTGACGTGTGAGAACTGACAGAATCGAAATCAGATTCCCAGTTTGGGCTGGGTGCTCAAATCACTAATCTAAAAAAACACGTGTAAAGGATCAAAACAAGCAACTCGGGGGTCCAAAATCACAAATAGGGATCCGATC